>CM051262.1:15741783-15764283 GCA_027921565.1 Artemia sinica
TAGTTCGCAGTTTTCCTCCAATTTCCGACTCACGCCATTTGTACCATTGAAGAAACTATTTTGTTATGGGTTGCGATAGAAGAATTAGTATTTGAATCAAACATATTCTTATTAGTCAAAGATAAAACCTGGCTTTCTCAATAAATCAGATATGAATGGCCGAGGTTTATTTCCCTATTGTTTTTCCTTATAATTGAACTGGATGCTGTAATTTCTCCAATATACGTATTAATCGAATTGTATTTTAATGCTGATTTTGAATATCTTTGAATTATTTCATTTAATTTAATCCATCAAAAGTTATGAGGAATTAAGAATTATTGAACTATAAATTTTGACGTCTCAGAGCTTTGTTTCCACAGCACAATCAGGTCTGACTTAAGAGATACG
Organism: Artemia sinica; assembly: GCA_027921565.1. Taxonomy (NCBI): domain Eukaryota; kingdom Metazoa; phylum Arthropoda; class Branchiopoda; order Anostraca; family Artemiidae; genus Artemia; species Artemia sinica. Next base: position 15,742,174 of record CM051262.1, read on the forward strand.
AATTCTTATAGGCTAGCAGGGGTTAGAAACATTCTTCTAAGCTGTGGCGATGACAACTTTTGGTGTTTGTTGGGATGAAAAAACGTGGCCTCTTCTTCTCGGCTATCTGGAGGTCAGATTCCTTTGGGAGCATTTACCTTGGAGACTTACGAACTAATTATCTATTATTAGACTAGATTCAGACATATAAAATGAAACAATCACAGATAAAAAAGACAATAGATTTATTGAACTTACATACTTAGTTGCACAGCAACGGGTAACCTCAATGACAATAATGGTGACCGAGATGAAAGAGTTAAAACTTCTATCTCAATGGATCTTCTCAAGTCTGACTTACGATTAAAATTAAAAAGCACATCTACCCCACTACCAAACGCATTTCTTTCGTCCTGCGCTGTAAGGACTGGCTTGCCATTTGCTCACGTGCCCCAAGGACGCGAATCCTCGTCCAATAATCTCTTTAAGATCTTCCAGATGATTCAGGTGTTCACACGGTTTTTTTGCCATTTAAACTTCCTTCGAAATATCGTACGTAGCATTTTTTTGCTACTAATTATCTTAGCGAAATTCGAACGACTAGCGTCGTTGTTTGACTGAAGCTAGAATGTAATTTCTCTTTTAGCTGATTAAGAATTTAGACTCTTGGAAGCGGTATTTGAACTTAATTAGGGGACGTTTAATTTCTGCCCGAATCATCTTAGAAGGAAAGAATCCTGTATTTTAATATATCGCATTTAACTCATGGTACAAGCCGAAAAAAATCTACTATTGTTACAGTATTTGGCAGGAGTCACACGATAAAATAAAAGCAATTGCTGCCACCACGGGTTTGGTGCAAATACAATTCATACAGGGACTTGATGTTTTCAACATTATTGAACCAAACTCTTGGCTGATCATTGACGATCTGGCTGAATCTATTGAACAATGGCCCCAGGAAATGCTGCAATTGTTCACTGTTCGCTCTCATCATGAACAGATTTCCATTACTCTGGTTCTACACAATCTCTTTCATCAGAGCAAATGTATGCGAACACTTGCATTGAACTGCACCTACTATATCATCTACAGAGTTGTTCCTGACTCTAGCTCGCTAATAACCCTCAATAAACAAATCTATCCAGGTGCCCCTAAATTTCTGCTCTCAGCATACAATCAGGCAACTAATAAACCCTACGGTTATATCCTATTGGATCTTAATCAAAATACACCCGAGGATCTGCGTGTAGTCACAGATATTTTCGGCAATGAAATTACAGTATATCTCCCCGTGAACACTAAAAAAACCTATTAGTCGCCATCATGACACTGAAGAAACTACATGAAAATAGACATTTGTTTTCAGTTCTAAGCACTTCAAAACCTCCGCTTAGGAAAGCAATACTCAAACATGGTATTGACAATGATTTCATTAATCTAATATCTGAACTTTGTTCAAATTTGACCGAGGGTAATGTTCAACTGCCAGAAGTAGTTAAGCAACAGGCAAAGCAACATCGTTCCATTGTACGTACATTGGCCTCTAAAAAGAAAGGAAAGAATTTTAAAAGGAAACGACTTCTTCAGGCGGGCGGTAGCTTTTTCACACTTTTACTGCCAATAATTGCAGGACTTGTAAACAGTTTTCTCTAGATGGCAAAACCCTATAAATTGACTCCAATAGAACTCGCTCTCTCACCCATGGAACACTTTGAGAACAATCTAAGTCAATTCCTCGACAATGAAAATATTGAGGATGATAAAAAACTGCTTTTACTTCAAGATGCACTTCGCCGAGTGGACAAACACAAGTCCTATCGATCGAAGTCCACTGCTGCTGCTGCTGGTATTGATCACAAAAAAGAATCATCTCCTCAAGAGTCCGGTGCTGCTGGAACACAATTAAAGAAGGAGGAATTGGATTCAATTGTATTGAAAATTGGAAATCTAATGCCCCACTCATATCGTGAACAAAGTAAACGACTCCTAACCTATCTTTTCGAAAGTGGTCAAGATCAAATTCAAGTTGAGAGCAATGGGGAAGGGATTATAATTCAGGGCAAGAGCTATAATCTACTTGATTTAATCTATGACATGGTTATAAATCGCAAAGGACTATTATCATTTGACACTCATCTATACAACTTTCTAAATACATTAAACTTCCCCAAAAGTCTTATTGGCAATAGACAAATTCTAAAAAAATAAATGAAAATGCATCATCATCATCAACAACATTGACACCATTAAAATATGAAGAAGAAGAAGATTTTAAATCAATTTTGGAAAATACTAGCACACCACTGATAGCTAGACAAAAGCGAAGACGTATCAAGTCAACGTCACCATTACCACCAACAGCCAGTATACAAAAGGGTAGCGGACGTTACACAACGTGTTTACATTCAAAATGGTTGAAGTTCTGAAAGATGTTTATGAAAATATTGGTGAGGCGGGGAGTTTAAGTTCCCCCACCACTCTTTCCAAAGTCGCTGGTGTTCGCACTAAAAGTGTACAAGACTATCTACAAAATGAATCAAGTTACACTCTGCATAGAAATCATAGACTTCGTGCCAATCAATATCGAAAAACTAAAGCCTTTTACCCGTTGGATATAATGCAAGCAGATCTCCTGACTCTAGATGAGCTTCAAAGACGTCACAATACACCGTACAAGTACATTCTACTTGCAATCAGTGTTTTTAGTCGCTATGAATATGCAATTCCATTGCGATCAAAGAGAGGTGTTGAAGTTGCTCAGGCCCTTGAAAGTATTCTCGAACAGGATTCATATAAAAAAATTCAAACGGATCGCGGTAGTGAATTTGTTAATCCCCATGTTAAAAAAGTACTAAAGAAATATAGTACACTGCTCTATCATAGTCACAGTTCTATAAAGGCTGCATTGGCCGAACGATTGATAAGAACTATTCGACTTTTAATTTCAAGATATTGTACATTGAAAAATACATCGGCTTTTATTTATGATCTAGATAAAATCATGTTGATTTATAATCAACGACCTCATCGATCATTGTCCAACTCTACACCAACGGAAGTTCATCATTCTGATCATGATACAATTGACACCTTTCTTAAACAATATTCCAATGAATCGGTTGTCAAGAAGAAAAATAAATTCAATGTTGGTGATACTGTTCGAATTAATAGAACAACTAATTTTTTTGAAATAGGGAATTACTTGTGGTCCACTGAACTTTTTAAAGTGGCAAAAATCCTAGACACTAAACCCATAACTTATCGCCTGCGTGATACCAAAGATGAAGAGATTCTCGGTGGCTTTTATGACTATGAACTGCAAAAAGTTAAAAATGCTAGTGAAATCTATCAAATTGAAAAGATATTAAAGACACGTACTCGCAGGGGTAAGAAACAGTTACTTGTTCGGTGGCTAGGATACAACTCTGATTTTGATTCTTGGATCGGTGTTGAAGATATTGACAATGCCCAATGATTTCTATGTAACTTTCATGTCCAACGTTTCCGATCCTCTCTACAATGACTTGAATATGACAAGTGATTTTTGGACAAAACTCTCCCCCGCCATCGAATTTGACGGTGCGTGTGAAGTGGCTCTTGTCGACTGTATTCTCAAAATACCTATGACATCCTGAGAAAGGATCGAGTGTATGATATAAAAGTTATACCATTCGATTGGACTATGAATGGGTTGAGCTATGTTGACTATGAATGGGTTGAAGCACTTAAATCTAGTGACTATCCACATGCCAAATTGAAATATATTGAATATGATAATATGGGAGATTTGTGTCGTAAATCAATAGAAAAATCTCATATCGTAGGAATGGTATATTCCATTTTAATTATTCATTGGAACATGATAGGATTTACATTAGCTCACCTGTTGACACTGAAATAATTATTCTCAATGATAATCTGAGAGATGTTCTTGGCTTTAAACAGAATATGATCAATGGGAAAAATGCTGGCACCGTTTACGGGATGGATCAAGTTATTTTTGCTGATTATCCACCTGGTTTTGCCTCGGACTCTTGCATATTTCTCTATGCATCCTTTGTGGAAACGTCGAGAGTCAGTAATTCAAATGTCCCCCTCCTACGTGTTCTTGAACGAAAAACAACTCATGAACTTGTTCATCACCATAATATAAAGCATCTTTAGTATGTTCCTGTAAACACTTCATATTTGGAACTCTGCCAGTTAACACTAAGAAGTGAATTGGGTGATCCTCTAGCAATAACAAAAGGCTTAGCAGTGATTACATGTCATTTTCGACCCATTGTCAACGACAGCACAATCACCTAAAATGAACAATAGAAGAATTCCATTTGTCTGCCCTGATATTGATTGTTATGTTGGTGCTTTGAGTCCACGTCAAATAGGCAATGGATTGGACTACTAGAAGGGGCGTACTACAATGTCTGGCTATGGTCTTGGTAGCTGGTTTGCTAGGCTATTTCGTTCTGCACTACCCCTTGCCAGAAAATATCTTGTACCTACTGCATCAAATTTTGCTGCCTCCACACTACAGGACTGGGGGTCGGGCAAGAATTTCAAGGAGAGTGTTAAGGAAAATATTAGATCTTCAGCAAGAGCCGTTGGTGAGCAACTAAAATCTCGACAAAATGGGGAGGGATTGAAAAGGATGCGTTCGCGTCATTCACTCATCAGTCTCCACCCAGGCAGGAAGCAAAGGACATCAACAAGGACTTTGAGGAATAAAACAACGAAGGCCAATAAGCAGAAGAAGAAAAAGAAAAAGATTGTTAGATCAAAGAAGGATTTCTTCTCTTAAGATGACTTATCTCCCCCACAAGGAATCATATCCATGAATCAGTTCCTCATAGAATCTATTCAATGCTGAAAATGTTGATGTCAGTGTCAAGTATGGCTACTATGAACAATTTCATCCCCAACAACCCCTCTCGGAGAATATACACTTTCAAATATTTTCCAATGAAGACTATTTCATTGATTTGTCGTCAACATTTATTGATTTAAATGTTGTGGTGAAGAAAAAGTCAGATAATACAACTCCAAATGCCGGCGATGGTCTCTCCTATGAAAACTGTATTCTACACAACCTATTCAAACAAATTAATGTATTTATTAATGGAACATTGGTGAGCACTAGCAATAATTTATCAAACTATGCAAGCTACATACAATTTATGATTATGACGCCAAAGGCGTACAAGGGGATGAGAGGACAATCATTGGGCTATGAATATCGATCAGGTGTTGATACTGACGGTGAGTTGACTACTGCAGTGACCCAGGAGTATCATCTAGTTGGAAAATTAAATCATGAGATATTCAATATATCCCAATGGCTACCCCCCAATGTCAAGATTGACATAAAGCTACAGATGGCCCCATCGAATTTCATTTTGAGAAAAACACTTCCTGCAGCAACCTAACCTGTCATTATCACATCGGCAATTCTCCACGTCCGAAAACAACAGGTTATGAGCTCTGTTGCATTGGTAGTGGAAAAGCTAAGAGCCAATGGTAACAACATTAAACTTCTTGTCCCCCATACAATCACCAATCAACGTCACATTGCCGTCGGCTCTCGTAGCTATAGCGATTCATCATTTATCAGTGGAGAAATCCCATCAAAATTGGCTTTGGCATTTGTGAAGAGTGGCAGTTCCGTTGGACCATGGACTGCATCCCCCCATGATTTTAACTTTTTCGGTCTATCATGCCTTGTGTGCACTTTGAATGGTATTCCACTGTACACTCTATCATTTGACAAAGAATCCTATAGAACTCTGTACGAGTTGACCATGCAATCCCTAGATCATGACTCTCAACTATTTGAAAATGGAATAACCGATTCAATGTTTTCAAAAAATCATGGGGCTATTGTTTTGGATTTGTCTGGCACAAAGGATATGAGTATAGTACGAACAGGGAATGTACGTTTAGAGTGTACATTTGCCAATGCTCTGACTGAGAGTATCACGCTAATATCACTGAGTCAATTTGAAACCTATTGGGAAATCACACCCGACGGCAGTGTTCTACTAGACCTAGCACCATGAACACAAACCAAATAATCAATGTATTTAATATGGATCCATACATGTCCCAGTACAAGTCCTATTGCATACCTTCGGACTTCATTGAAAAAATTCCAAGTGTTAACAATACCCTAATCATTGTTAATAGCAGTCCATCGACTTTGAAGACCGGTCATTGGCTATGCATCTTTCAAACAGCGAAGAATATTGAATTTCTTGATCTTCTTGGCCTATCGTATAAATTCTAAGCTCCATACATCAGCAACTTTATTGAAAGCAGTGGGAAAACCATTATTCAAAATCAACGAAGAGTACAGGATTTAACGACTAAGACATGTGGCTTTCATGCACTACTCTTTTTCATGTTCAGATGTCGTGGCTACACCTACAAGCAGTTTCTCAACATCTACGTTGACTTACCTCGATTGAACGACTTTCTAGTGGAGAATATACTTACAAGTGTATTTAATATTGATTTTAGTGCCCTAAGAATAAAATGTTCTAAAGATGTATGTGAAATTGTTTATTAATCAAAAAAAGTTTATATACATGATAAAACGACTTTTCTACTCTTTAGATTTCATCCACTACTAGGTATTTGTCGACAACAACTAGTGCAGGTAGATTATCTGAATTCACAGTGTACTGATCCTGATGTACTGCAATGTCAGGGTCACGTTTTCTACAGTAGAGCGTGACTTCACTCTTGTCATAACTCATGTATAGTCAATGATACTATTCTCATTCGTTCTATAGAATTCACATGTTTCAATTTGCTTATTTGAAGCAATTTCATAAACAGTGTTCTCAAGTGTCGAATCACATTCCGTCACAGCCAAATAAAAATCAGTGGGCTTATAATCATAACACCCATTGTCTTCACAACAATGACGTAGAAACCATATTCTTTTGTTGTTCCAACAGTTGAATCGTTGACCTGGTTCCTCCTCCCAGAACAATCTAAAACCACGACGATACCAATCTCGTAGCAATAAACTAAAATCACGGTTAGGATTCTTTCCAATCATACCGGGATATGTATTCTCCCACTGCTTACATTTATCATAATGACAATTGGAGCATAGGTGTCCTCTAGGATGAGAGTCACACACCTCTTCAAGACAGGAATTACAACCTTTAATTTGTACAGCATATCCTCTATGCAATTTACACGGGTTGCATAATCTACACTTTTCATCATACTCATCAATCATTGTGCAATTCTCACATGATGACCAGCTCCCCAGTGAGTACATATATAACGGACATGTATGGAACATTTTGTCAGGTGTTGACACTCTCACTGCCACAATGAAACTGAGCTAGCAACAACAAAAATTGTCTAAGATAGAGAGAGAGAGGAGTAAATCATCCTTGAGCGCCATCTTTCTCATGAAAAAAGTCCTAAATTTCTAAACTAATGTTTAAAAGCATATCCACAATATCATTTTGCCGTGTCGTGATCAATATATCAATAATTTGTGTAAATGCATTTGAACCACGACGTAGAAGCTTCATACAATAGTCTAATGATGGAGAATCAGTTTTCATTATATCGACAAGCATTCCCGAGAAAATATCTTCCTTTGAATAGATAGCTCTAGAAAATTGTCATCTAGAATCAAACGTTTTTCCATAAGAACTAGATTCCCCATGATTCGCTCTTTCTCGAATCTATCCATTTTTTAGAGTCCTAACTCTCTCACAACCAACTTCAGACTAACCAGAATTTTTTCTACTCTAAAAAATATACGCTAGTCTACTATAGAAAGAAAAAAATACCATTGATTTAGAAACAATTTTATTGAACATAATTACAATAATAATCACTGATGCATTTTGTTCTCATCAATATATTTCGATAGGACATCTAATGCTGAACGAAGTTTATTTATATGGAGAATATTCACTTTTCCAGCAAAACATAGCTGCTCCTCCTGCTTAAATTTGCTTAATGATATCACGTATCTGGCATACATAGTGTCCCATTCAAAACATAGTCTACAACCAGTGGTTATTTCCACAGCCACATTGGGTACTCGTATATCGTTGCTGCTGTTGTCGGCTCCATCATTAATCTCCAATAATGTAAATGCACCACTCATTTTTCTCTACTAATATCCTCGCAAATAAACTATTCTCTTTGAATTCAATTCTCTTACTAATATGAATTGTAAAGAAAACTATTCCTTTTATTCAAATCCCAATCACCAATCAAGTTATACTCACTCTCTTTGAAAAGGTGTAGAGCTTCTATAGAATAACGTAGAAATTGCTATAGCTTCAAGAAAATCCAGACGACGCATACTACTCGAATCAACTTCTAATCCATATAAAATCTAGTATTTTACCCATCATCTATGCTATCCCTCACTTTCCGCAACACCTCTAAAACTTCCTGGCGTTTCTTTTCAGAACTTTCATAAAAATACCCATTCTTAAGATAATTTTCACCTTTTGCAAATTAACTTTCAACCTACCTCATATACAGCATCATAAACTAATGCTAACGACTCCTCTATTTTTGCATCACCTAGTAAGACCAAACATTTCGCTAAAGTCTAACTTCTTCATTCCTTATCATACTCTGGAAATCCTTCTCTTTCTCTCCTGTTACTTTCAGTGCCTTTCTAATCCCTAAATCCTCATTTTTTGCGTTTTTTTCCTATCACTATTAGCCGCTAGTTTTTTAGAACTAACCCACTCAAAGTAGCCCTAGTAAGCAAGTGATCCGAACCTACTGCTGCCCTTACCTCGAAATCCACACAGAGACGCCAAAGAGGAACATCCAACAAAACATAACCAATAACACTTGGAGAAGCCCCCTGAAAAACAAATGAAATTTCCCACGTCTCTATACTTTCTAAATCTTTCATTCAAAATAACAAAGTTTTCCTTACCACAAAAATCCAAAATTTTACGACCCCAATTGCAAAAAACAGCTTCGTCCGTACAGGCATGGGGAGACATAAAAACTTCAGGAATAACCCCAACATAACCATTAAAGTCCCCCATACGACAAAACGATTCGGAAGGAAACTGAAAAGAAAGTATAAGTTTTTCATCCTCTAATATACACCACGTATCCTCCTCATTGTACGAGCTTGACTCTGGAGGGATATAAGCGGCGCAAAAAATAATAAATCGTCCATCGGCTTCGACTCTTAACCATATCAAATTACAAGAAGCACTCTTCAGCCGTTGGACTTTATACTTAGACAAAAAAAAATTCTCAGATACAGAAATTGCTACTACACCCTAAGTTCGTCCATTCCTAGATGTTTTACGATGGACACTGAAATACAGAAACCTTTTAAACTGAATTTCATTTTCCAACCAAGTTTCAGATAATACTACAATATCAAACAATGAAAACTGAAATTAATTTTCAGTTCACTCCATCCTTGAATGTTCCAATGCACTATATTTATTCTTTCCTACACAACACCATGGCCCTGGTCTCCCTTCCAATTGATGCAGCCAATCGCTTTGATCTTGGAAAGATAGCTTACGAGGTTCATCTCTAAAAAAGGCCCTATCTCTAAAAAAGGTGACTGTATGGTATTCCACAGCCTTACTTTCATTTGAAAAAAAAATTATTTTTTTTTATTTAATTTCTGATCGTTTTTTTTTAAATACCTGGAAATGCGTTTCCTCGTATATGGGAAAGTTTCGCCTCACACACAAAATCCCTCCATGGAAAGTTCCTCCAACGTAAAATGCTGCCCACCCCCCTTGTGCCAGGAAATTCCCCTTGGACAATTCTATTCTCGCTGAAAATTCACCCCGGGAAATTTCTTTCGAATGATTCTGCCTAAAGAATTCTTCTTAGCACGCTTTCATTTGAAAAAGACTAATTTCAGGTCGTTTTACCAATCATACCGCAAATCCCCCTTATGCGGAAAATTTTTACCAGAAACTCCCTTTCCCCTAATGTAAAGTTACTCGCGCAGAAAACTCCACCAGGGAGAATTTCTCTCACGGAAAATCATCTCATGGATAATTTTTCCCCATAGAAAACGCACCCCCTCCGGAGGAAAAATCCCCGAGGAAATTCCAACAAGGTGAAAAAATTCCCATACAGTTCCCCTTAACATCTCCACATGTAAAATTCCGTCAGCCAAGAGAATGTAACATAAATAAAAAGAATTTCATACAGGAATTCTGGCAAATTTCCCCAGTAACAGATTTCTCCTGGAAAGTCACTCCCTGGAAAATTTCCTCCCCACCGAAAATTTTACCTATGTCAAATGTCCTCAGCAAAAAATTACCCCGCCCCTCCTAAGAATGTCTGTATACTTCCCAAAAACAAATACTTAGAAACCTAGAAATAACTTAGAAATAACTTAGAAACCTTTCCTAAGGGATAGTTTGGAGGGGTATGTTATCCCCAAAGGCATAGCTATTAGAGCGTTTTCATCTGAGCTCTCTCCTTTTATTCTAGGAACATTGGTTGCATGCGATTATCCCTAGAAAAAACAAAACAAATAAACACACTTTGTTCTAGCAAAAAAATACAAAAATCCAAATTTTTGCAAATGGGAGCTTGACACCTCTAGAGTAAGGCTCTGAAATGCTGAATCTGATGGTCTGATATTCATTAAGAATCCCCGGCTTGTCGGGAGTGTTTTATCTTTCTTTCCAAAATCAGGCAGATTTTCTCAGGCTCGTAGCTTTTAATGGTAACACCAAACTTTTTCCAAAAATCCAAATTTTCCAAAATTAGGCAGATTTTCTCAGAGTCGTAGCTTTTGATGGTAACACCAAACTTAATGAATATCATATATTTGGAATTGGCAAAATAAGCCAATTCTTTTGACATATGTATTGATATTAAAATTCGGTTTTTTAGAGTTGTTGGTATTAAAGCGAGTCGTTCTTACTTAAAGTTCGTTGCCAGGAACTGCTTGAAACAAAAATCGAAATAATAAGGGTTTTTGGCAAGTAATATCTTAGCACTTAACGATGAAAAATTGTGTCAAATCTTCCTCTCCTTCATTGCTATAAAACACCGTCCTTAAAGCAAAATTAGGAATAAGAGAAATAACGATTTTTCAACCTTGGTGATTGATGAAAAATGGGCCTAATATTTCATTACTAAAAATCACACTGTGGTCATTAGTTAGCCATCTCCATTTCCAAGTAGATTATGGAATAAATTTAATACTGACATCCTTAACTCCCTATTGAAAATGACATACATACAAGGTGGCATTAGATACCGCAAGGTTAAGACAGAGAATGTAAGAACTGGGCCAATCTGAATGCTAAGTTCCGCATTAACGGATCCCAGCAAAAACTTTGAAAGTAGTAATGGCAGTGGCGTTATAACAACAGAGCCAATAGTTATAAAAATCTGCGCCTTTGCGGTTGTAATATTGACAGTTCGCAAACTGGCATTAGGTCGGATTTTCTTTGAGGCCTTATTTTCCAGCTTCAAGACAATAAAACTAAGAAGCACAAGGAGAAATAAAGATGCGTAAAGGCAAATTGCATTTGTCTTGCTCATACGAGCTGGGCCATTTTGCACGGTTTCTAGACTACAATATTGATACAAGGGGGTCGCTTTAATATCACGAAATATAACCAACAATGGTGCAACACTGATGGAACTTATTGAAAGTGAAAATGAAAGGATTTTCCTGTTTGACCAATTTTTCACTCGGCCAGGAAAGCCTAGCATAAGACAGCGTGCTACCAAACAAACTCCTTGCTCAAGGTTCGAAATAAGCAATACAAGAACGGTGATTATAGGAGTCAAGGTACAGTTTACTCCCCCCAGTTGCTTCTTCGTAAGCCTGTATATGGCCTGGAGATAATACACTGACATGGACAAACAAGCGAGTGTGCTAAAAGTCTTTAGTATATCATTGATAATTGTCTTTGAATTCTTGCTCTTCCAAGCCCGTGCAGGAAAATTAAATTCACCACAATTGCCAAAATGGCCAAGGACGTCACTATCAGTATTAGAAGGATATACAGTTGAATATCAGATAGCATGGTCAGCATATGTATTTGTCTATCACTACTAAATTTTTATTTTGAAAAGATGATGTCTTCATTTGTTGCTCTTTGTTACTAGGGCCTACAGCTTTGTTACTTTGTTACTTTGTTAATCTTAGTTACTAGGGCTTAACATAAAGCATATTCTATTTCCATTGATAGCAATTATGAGCAAATCAGATAGGAACTTTAAAGTGATGAGCTTATAACAGTGGGAGATTCCAACTTTAATCTATCTGATCCATCTTCAGTCACGGTGGATTTTTTATCATCTCTGCTGATAGCTGGAGCCTTACTAACAGTTTAAATTCCGACACGTGCACAAATTGATGTTTAGCTATGTTTACAGGATCCGTGATAGAAAATATCTTGTCTATCTTAATTTGGTGTAGAATTTTTATTTATCCAGATCCGCCAGATTTGTAATATATCCAACAATTTCCCTGTTTTTTTTCTTTATTTAGTGCTAAGAACATGCTGAGGTCAGAGGACCATATTTTTCGCAATATAAACATTGCTTTACCTCAAAAAGTAATAAATTATTTCAGACTTGCTAAGGGAACAAAATCGGGGTAAAATCAAAGGAAAGAAGAAACACATACAGAATGACTAATTACACAGTTAAATCCTTCATGTAATGAAGGATGTAACACACGCATAGTGAGCTGGCAGAGCTTTGATTTTCTAGGAGAGTCTGTCAGCAAGGTCAGATAGGTTTAGAGTTGTTTCTGGAAGCTCATATTTATGAATATAATCATAATTACTTACACTTACACTGAGTTTAAAACACAGTCAAGCTCGCCGTACAGCAGCCAAAGAAGAGGGAAAAAGTGCACGTGACAGCGGCAACTCGTTTGGATGGAAAAACGTGAAAATGTAAAAACCAAAAATCAGGCACAGCAAAAGAAAAGTAGCATAAAAAGTAGATATAAAGGCCGTGTTCATGTCCAGGGGTAGGATCTTGGTTCACAATTTGGGCTACTTGTGGGAATTCTGTTTTCGCTACAGGTTGCCTTTCTTCTGAAAGCGGTTGACGGTCTTTGAAAAAATAGTGTCTTATCTCATCGTCAAAATTATACTTCACATAAACACGAAAACGAGGAAAATATTCAGTTTATATTCCATGATCTTCTTCCTCCTCACTTTCAGATTCATCGTCTTGACCCGGGGGTTGGAGGGGCTACATAGAGGCTCCCAGAAATCTGAAGCCTTATCTGATATTAGGGACATATTTGTAGACATATTTCTTTCTTTAAACTAATCCGATTTTTTTGTCTTGACATTACATATCCAAGAAAAAATTCTTTCTGAGTCTGTGTTCAAATTTGGTTTTTGTTCGCTAACAAAAAAGCGCCACGAAGTTTAAAAGCGGTAGGAAATTACTTCGGGAAATTGAATGTGCGGACTGACTGCAGACATATCAACCTATACATATACTATACTGTAACCTATATTATATACATATCATATAATCTGTACTATACCAACTCTTACGCCAGTAAGCCATGACTGCGGGTGTCACCACTTATTGGTGCAAAAAATGGTGCTACACCTTACTGAAAGGGAAAGCCCCTGGAGGCACCAAATAATATAATTGCATGCCCGCGCTTACCGCAACGGTTCTTTAAATATAGGATGTGTTAGTACCCAATGTAAAATATATCCTGCCCCAGGGTATGTTAACGTGATCGAATGTCAAATGGCCAAAGTCTAAGGCCAAGGGTGCACCAACTCGGGTCACCACTAAAATCTCTAGCTATCTCCTTGGAAGGTAACGAAACCCCTGTTGATATAATAATGACGATATATCCTAATTCGTTTCCTACCACGTCTGGGCTCCTGGAAAAAATAGTCTACACAGTTGTAGAAAATAGCTTACTTATAATCTTCCAAAAGGTCACACACATATAACAACTCTGAAAAAGAATAGAATTCCCCAAACGGAGCCTCAATTTCGACTAACCAAATAATATTTGTTCTGTACAACAAACTTTGTATAGGGGTGGACCTTCGCTTGGCCCTGGCTAATCCTCTAAATCAACGTCCAAAATTCATTCTACTTTCGCCTAATTTTGTCTTTCAATGGCCGAGACCGGAAGACCCAAATAGAATTTAACTTAAAAGCTTACTTATTTTGGAAGAATCTAGCTTAGCAACCAGAGTTCAACTTAGGATTAAAAATCAACTTAGGCATTATCTTATAGGCAAATATAATTACAGAAAATAAAATAGGTCATTTATCTGAAAAGAAAAGAAACAAGGGGTGGAACCTCAACACCTCCCCTCGTAATATAAATGACCATCCGTCGCCACACTGGTCCACCCTTACAAATATAACACTTAACTTCAACTTTACAAAATCCCTTTCTCTTCTTTCTTCCACCTGTGCCTGTGCTTCCACCGCTTGGCTCAACATCTGTCATCATCCCACGTCTCTACTCTAGAACTAATCTGGTATCTATCGTGTGACATCCGTTTTAGGTTTTGAAAATTGAAGTCTCCAAGAGTCGCAGAAAATGATCGTGCTCAGCACAATGAAAAATATAACTTTTCTCGCTCCCATGAATTTACATTTGAGAGGAGCAGAGAATCATTTTCTGACACATTCGATGATGCCAGCCATCATGAAAAATTGGCTACACTAGCCTCTTAATATCCATCTGTGTAAACAACCCCACATCTCAATTAAAATGTAAATTGCCCCTTGGCATAATTTCAAATAATCAAAGGCTGAAAATGCAAAGGCCTGTAAAAACGATAAGGGTACAGGGAAATCAGCTAAAGATTGAGCGAATCACTAATCAGTTCACTCTGGGTTCCCTCCCCTGGATTAATCAAATGAAGATTATGGGTTGATGCTAATTAAAGATGAAATTTGGATACATCTCCCACTGAATACCATTTGCCGGAAATAATTGTCGATTCCCCCGAAGAATAAAAACTATGAATAGGGTTATTGGACACAGGTTTGGTGGAAGCATGAAGTGACTGGGAGCGACTATCCCCCATGGACTCCAGATCAAAGAGACAAAATCTCGGTAAAGGGATCACAACCCGTCCGCCAGTTGTGCATTAAGGAGAAGGACTATCTTTCACGACTTCCCGCGGAGAATCTTCTTAAGGGATTCCTCCCCCTCATAAAGGATCGAAATCTCTTTTGAGTTGATAGTACTAAACTCAGATTCCTTCCCAAGTTTTTCCAATCCAACCCGACATTCAATATCTCTCAACTTATCCCCAACCCGTTGTAGTCGTTCAACTATATTTTGTAATCATCTTGTTTTATTCGCCATGGCTCTTGACCCTCTTTGTCCCCCTATTATATATGTTAGCTAGGCAGAACCCATCCAAATATTTATTTTTCACCCTATTATCCATTTTATTTGTGTTAGCTAGGCACAGCCCAACCAAATTTTTATTTCTCGCCACTGCAGGCTGAATCTTCAAATTTGTCTCTTTTTTATACTTCTCTTTTCATCTGTACTCTTCTCAAACCTTCCAATCGCGCACATTAAATCATCATTAAATCTGAATTGGACTCCAGCATCCACTACCTTTGACTGCATTTCTTTATTGTAGTGGTGTTTTGTATCTTTTTTCTCTCTTTTAGTCTGCTTTACTTTTACCGCAGAAACATATATTTCGTTTTTTGGCAGCAAGAAAGGTCCTATCGGTAAACGTGATAGTAAAAGAATTCCGCGTTTTAGAAGAGACAAGCTGAGTTAGCCTACATGGTAGCCTATTGTGGTTACATATAAATAATCACGAAGAGAAAAAAAATTTATCTGGGCTGTGTCCAGTTAGACAATAATAAAAAAAAATTAGGAATCAATATATCACGCGATTAATTAATTTGTGAGAAAAGGGAGGCAGCGCCCCCCACTTAAAATCGGTAAATTAAAACGCAACATTGTTTCATGAAAAGATAAGAAGAGATATTGGTAAAAGAATTTTCATTCAGACGGAAGAAGTATTTTGACGTTAATCAAACTTTGAAGTAATGGCGGAAAACGGAAGATTCATACAAGTCAGAAAAGGGACAAGAATCGAAAGAATTGGATATGAATTCGAAAAAAACTACCGCGATAAACCCAAAATCGTGTTCAGACCCATAATTGTACGGGACTCCCACTGGAAATACCCTAAGAAAAACACCATCAGATAGAAACCATATTTAATTCAGAGGATGAAATAGACAATTCTGACACGTGTGAAGGGGGGAACTTCAAAACGAAATCAGTAATAGGGCGATCTCCGGTACGAACCGTGGAAGGAGAAAATAATTTACGGCAGATTCAGAAAGAATTATGCCCAGATACAGAAACCCAGACAAAAGAAACAAATATGGGAGTAGAGAGAATAAAGTCGAGAAGGAGGAAACCCGGTAATATGAGAGAGCATGGATTAGAAACAGTGGCGAGAATACATGAAGAAAAATCATGATATGAAAATATGAGTAAAAGAAAACCAACTCGCCCTTCAGAGGCTGTACAAAATGTAGGGGGGTTGTGTGTAAGAAAAAATATAACTATAGGACGAACAGACTCAGAAAATGAATTAAGAGGATATAGCGACAGAGAGAATCAGAGTAGACCGAGTAGCAGGAGTAGTAGAAGCTCGATTTCCAGCAGGAGCTTGCGAAAAAGTACTCAGGTAAATATGACACAACAACTATTAAATTTCATGAAAAAAGAAAGAATAGCTAGAGAAAAAAGGAAGAGGATGTTAGAATAGCCAGAGAAAGAAAGGAAGAGGCTGATAGAAAAGCCAGAGAACGCAAGGAAGAGGCAGATAGAGAGGAAAGAAAACACATAATGGAAATGATTGCAGGGAGAAATTCCCAAGAGCCTCAGAAATTGTCTACAGTAGAGGTAATGCAGGCAATAAACCTTCAACCACTGAAAGAAAATGAAGATGTGCATTTACACATTATACAATTTTGAAAAAATGGCGGAATTAAGTAGATGGCCAAGAGAAAAACTAGGTGAAATCACTACGGCCATTCCTAAACTACAAAGCACAAACTGCTTTTAAGGCATTACCGAAGCACTGCTCAAGAGATTTTGAAAGACTAAAACAAGCCATTTTGAAAAGTTTCAACTCTCCCCCGAGCACTTGCGAAGATGGTTTAGAAGCCAAAGAAAATGAGACAATGAAACTTACAAAGAATTCGGGTACAAATTAAAAGTTATGTGTTTAAAATGGCTAGAGTTAGAAAATTATAGAATGTTAGAATACCCAGAGGAGATAAAGAAAACTTGACGGAAGTGATGGATAAAACAGTAATGGAACAATTTTTAGAAAATACCCACAGAGAATTGAAAATATATTTGAAAGAAAAGAAACCAAAAACAAGTGAAGAAATGGCGGAAATCGCAAATAGGTGGACCGAAATAAGAGAGGAAGTTGAGAACACAGACATATTTCAATATAGAGAGTATAACAAAAAATAGGCACTATAACACAGCGCAAGGAGAATTAACTTGCTATAGCTGTGGTACTACGGGGCATTTTGCAAGAAACTGTCCCAGTAAATATGACCAAAAACACATAAAACGACAGTCTGGGCCATGCCCCACAATAAGAGAAAAAATCAAGCATTTGCAGAGTCGCATAAATATACGGAAAATTGAAGAGGGAATTAGTTGAAATGGCAATTGATTCTTGCAGTGACCAAACTTATGTGCGAACTGACTTAATTAATAGAACGGAGATGGACCATAAAATAAGATTACAACATTATGTTATTATGAAGACAAGCACCCATGCCCGTCTGCTTGGGTTAGAATAAACATTGCAAAGAACGACGGTATAGTCCAAAGAAAAACGATAAAAGTATGCTTAGTACCTACGCTAGCAGTGGATGTTTTAGTAGGAGGAGACTTTGGGGATATCAGAAATCTCTTATCGTTAAAAGCGACCTCTTTAACAGTGGGAAAATTGCAAAACTACACTAAGACGGATAAATATACAACTTCGTTGACTACAGAGGAGATGGACCGGCCCATAAACAAATTGGGAGGCCGACACCCCCGTCGGAAAAACGAAATACTTGATACTCGTGTTCAAAATATTGATAATCTACAAAAATGGGACGCGGAAGTAAAAAGACAACAAAGTATTGAAAATACGACGCGCGAGAATGATTTTTCGGGAAAATTTCCAGAAATTGGAAAACTTGAGAACACTTTTTAGGAGTGTGAGACGCCGAAAAATGTTTGCCAAAATGAAGCACTGGTTGTACCAGAGAAAAAGGAGAAGAAGTTTATTGTACGCGCTATTCCTCGTAACTTTCGAGAAATTTTAGTACAATATGAAAAACCCATATTTGGTTTTTCACTCGATTGCCACCAGCATTCGTGGGGTAAGGTACGGGTTTCACCACTTATTGGTGAAAAAATGGTGCTACACCACTTACTAGAGGGGAAAACCCCTGGCGGTGCCAAATATTACAATGGGATTCCCGCGCTTACCACAACAGTTCTGTAATTATAGGGTTTGTTAGTACCAAATTTACAATATACCCTGCCCCAGGGTACGGTAATGTGATCGAACGTCAAATGGCCAAACTCTAAGGCCAAGGGTGCACCCAACTCGGGTCACCACTAAGAATCTCTAGCTATCTCCTTGGAAGGTAACAGAACCCTCTGTCGATATAATAGTGACGGTATCTCGTAATTCTTTTCCTAGCCTGTCTGGGTTCCCGAAATAAATAGTCTACACAGTTGTAGAAAATAGCTTACTTGTAATTTTCCAAAATTTCACACACATATAACAACTCTGAAAACGAATAGACTTCCCCAAACGGGGCCTCAATGTCGACTAACTAAATAATATTTGTTCTGTACAAAAAACTTTGTATAGGGGTGGAACTTCGCTTGGCCCTGGCCAATCCTCTAAATCAACGTCCAAAATCCATTCTACTTTTACGTAATTTTGTCTTTCAATGGCCCAGACCCGGAAGACCAAAATAGAATTTAACTTCAAAGCTTACTTATTGCGAATGAATTTAGCTTAGCAACCAGAGTTCAACTTAGGATTAAAAATTATCTTAAAGGCAAATATAACCACAGAAAAGAAAATAGGTCATTTATCTGAAAAGAAAAAGAAACAAGTGATGGAACCCCAACACCAACCTATGCCATATAGGCGGTATCAGCCTATACTCTTTTTCTATTTTTATCAGTTTTAACACGTTGTGCTAGAGACCGACCTTTGCTTGGCAAAGAGAATTTTAGACATAAAAACGACACTCAGTGTCCCCTCCTAAAATGCATACCCCCATAGCCTGGAATACACGAAAAGAAACTTTTGTTTTTTTTTCTAGACTTTTTTTTTTTACCCAGATACAAAAGGGGAGATGCTTTTAAAATCACCTAAAAAGAAGAAGTCAATTTAACCCCTCCGATAGGTATTTCTAGTAAGGTTTAATTAATCCAAGGTTTTTTTTATACCCTTAAGTTTAAAATGCGATCATTATTTTAAATATGGGAAAAATTTCCAGGGAGGATATTTTCCATGGAGGAGAAGTTCTGCAGGGGTGGGCTTAGGAAAAATTTGTCGTGGAATTTTTTTTCATTAGACTTGACCCTTATTTTTTTTTCCTTTAAAAAACTAGAAAAACAATCCAAAGTGTGGTTTTGGGTACCATATGGGACCTCATGATTGTAATTTTAAGTTGAATTTTCAAAAAGCGATTAATTACAAATAAAAGGTTCAGAGGAACTCACTCAAATCCAATTGTGCTCTTTCCCAAGTGACGTCGTCTCTATCAGGACAGAGACTCAGGGTCGCCACCAGACCAAAACAATTTCGTAACGTCCAAACTCTTAAAAACGTAACTTTTTCGTAACTTTTGATAGGAAAGTCTCTTTTCAAGGCAGGGTGCCTTAATTTTGCTATCAAGAGCGGTACTTATAGGGGGGAGGAGAGATTTGTTGCCTGTATAATGTGAAAATATATTTTTACGTAATCTCATTAAAAATCATCCCTCCAACTTTTAAAAGGTGCCTAAAAAGTATAGAATAATAACAATTCATGCCTCTTTACCTTCAGGAAATTTCTATTTGTTCAACTGTAAGTGCTGCTTCCAGTTTACCTGCATAACAGAAAAAACCTCCCCCCCCCCTCCGATGCGTGTATATAACCCCAGGCCTTTTGCTTATTTTGTTGTTCTTCTTTTTAATTGCCATTATTGGTGTTTTAAATCAAAAGCTGATGAGTAATGCGTACAAGATAAGCGGCAAATCAATAAACACAGGACAATTTAGAGCTTTTCAGAAAAGAAGATAACCAACTAGATTTTTTTTTGTTAAATTTCAATAAAAATGATCGAATAAATCCAGCGTCTTAAAGACAAAAATCATTTTAATCGCTCCCTTCCCGTCTAATATTTTAGATTGGCTCAGTCTCAATCTCACCTCCTCAAGATTCAAATTTGCATCGCTCCAACATGAAGATTTGAGCAATTGCGATTGACAGTGTTTGTTTTGTTTTTATTTTATCGAACAAAAAATATTTCAATCGTTGTCTTCGATTCTTTTACGAAACAATAGTTATTTTACATAAAATGCCTTTTTCCGTTTGTAATTTGAATCGTAACTCTCAACCAAAAGAAAGTAAGAAATAAAAGAAGAGTTCACACAATTCAACCCCAAGAATGTTATCCTAAAGCTGTTTTTATGGGTCTCACACGTCCAGGCATGTACAAAGAATTTTTAGGGGAGGAGGTCGAACAATGAAAAAAAAACTAATTTTCAAAATGAACTAAGAAGATAATTATTTTTTTTCTCAAAAAATATATGAATATAATCGAAAATGAGGGGTACAAAAGGCATTGGGTTTTACTATAACATAAACACCAAATTTATCCTGGTTTTAAATGCATAAACGGAAAAAAGTCGACGAGTTGAGGAAAACAAATAAAAAAGATCAAATTATGCAAAAACGAATCAATTTTTCCCCCGAATTTTCACTTATATTTATAGATTCTGGAAAAAAATATTTTCAATATTTGAAGTTTCCAATAAAAAAAAAAATCATGTCCCATCTAAGATTACAACCTAAGCTAACACAGCCTCGGGAAGTGTTCTTACCGTTGTGCTATACTGATAAAAGTGGGAAGTAACTGAGAATTCTGAAGTGGTTGAAAATAGTTCACAAATTAAAAAAAATTGTGTGACAAAGAAATAAATGGCAGATGGAACAAAAAGATCAGTGATTAATAAAACGAAATGGAAATGATTTAATTAGAAAATTAGGGGGGTTAATAAAAACCTATAATTAATAAGGAAATTCTAAGAAATTTATATTTTCAGGGGTTGGGGCTCCAGTCCAGCCTGCGTTGTCCCTATGAATCAGTTTTTTAAGTAAACTGTAAGCCTACCCTATACACTTGATCTTTCAAAGGCTTTTGATTCTGTTGTTCATAACCAGCTTTTCTTTTCTTTTGGCTTTTTCTGTGTTAATTTTTCGGTTATTTACCTTCTAACGGTTTTGGTATTCTAATTCTTACCTCCGCCTGAAATCTTCTCCAGAAACAACTATTAAAGTGCTTCGTGGTGTTAGGCAGGAGGTGTTTTATCACCAACCTTTTTCAAAATTTGTATTTCTACTGTTCTGGAAAGATCTCAGGCACTTATTTTTCTGGTTCTTCTGATATTTCTTACATTGCCTATGCTGATGACATTCTGTTGATTAGTCGTACTAAGTC
This sequence comes from Artemia sinica, assembly GCA_027921565.1. NCBI lineage: Eukaryota > Metazoa > Arthropoda > Branchiopoda > Anostraca > Artemiidae > Artemia > Artemia sinica. The sequence continues at coordinate 15,763,903 of CM051262.1, forward strand.
TGCTCTTTCTGCGATGGTTTCCTTAGTTTCTCAGTCTTTCCTAAATATTGGTCTATCCCTGAATCTTGACAAGTGTGAATTCTTATCTTATAATCTGTCTTTGTCTACTCCTCTGGTATGTAATGAATTTTCTGTACTTTCTGTCTCTTCCTTTCGGTGGCTTGGTATTACTGTTTCTAATTCTCTAGCTCTCTTTCGTAAACAGATTGTTGCTGATTCAGTAAGAAAAATTCAGTGCCGTTATTCAAAAATTGTAGCAAACCGTGGAAATATGTAACAGAAGAACTCTTGGGCGCTTATTCTCGACATTTTCTGATCATTCTGTGCTTTATTTTTCGGGTGTTCATTCGGATGTTCATTTTTTATTGTTCTTAAGCTAAA